>JAINUG010000144.1:1100138-1145745 GCA_029706075.1 Aldrovandia affinis | reverse complement strand
CAATCAAAATGTATTTAAAATGTATCTTTTTTGATCATTTATACTTTCTAGGTTGTTTCCATTTACTCAGGATGAGAAGTTTTATTTATTAGTTCATGCATAATAAAAGAGCTAATTTTCTAACCTTGGCACGTATGTTGTCTCTCATCTCCTGGACCCATGGCCCAAGGAGATCCACGGTTAATTAGAAACATTCAGCAGTCTTCATTAATCTTAATTATGGCAACAACTGGTTCCCTTTCCAGCCAAATTTCCCACCAATGTGTCAGTATGAAAGAAACTCCTTTGGAGTCACAGTCAGGCTGTTAAATCAAAAGGTGAGCATTTCTAAATGCATACATTCAACATTCGGAAAGGTTTTTAACTGTCAAATATAAACAAGGTTGATCATTTATCAATGTGTGATCAGGGCTGTCTTGCAAAGGTTAATTACAGAAAATGTACAACGTGTTTTAGACTGTGTCAGGACAAACGAGCCCTTGGCTGCAGGATGCTTTGAATGTTTGAAACATCTGTCAGATCAAACTAACGCTCTGGCACCTCTGGAGTCTCCAGACGCTGGTCTGGACTCCAGCGGGATACCTCTCACGCCTCTATTTCCACATTAATATTTGAAGGATATCTGTCAAAGAGGAAATATGTACATGCCTTTTTATGTGACCCCGTTTCGTGCTCTCTGAATATTTCCACCAATAGAGGGCGGTGTTGTGGGGGTACCACATTCAGTGGGTGGAATATTGGTGGCTCCTGCCATTGCACAGCTTCCATATCTGAATGTGTTATATCCAATGGGAGGTAGAGTTGAGCTGTAATACTCTGCAGCTCCCTTTCAATCACTTCTCCAGCAAGCAGAAAGCATGCCACTGAAATTTAAATGTATTATTATGCACTAGGTGTTACAGCAAAGTAATAAGGTCTGAGCCACAGGTGGATGGCTGCACTGCAGTGAGATTGAAAACTAAGGCCTACAATCACATTTATTGAAAATTATTTTCTGGTTAAAAGAATTCTGTGAAGTTGGATCATTTACCCTGTTTTTTTAAAGTGGAGACTTATGTCAAAGTCTTAAAATAGTTCCACATACCTCCAATGTCAAAGTTAAACTCAGGACGTGGCTACCAATATGAAAAGTTTTAAATACTGAATTTGGTTCATACCATGGTTTTTAGAATTATTTACTCTATGAGGTTTGTACATGTATCATAAGTTTGTCATAATATATATATACATAAATATATATACAGTATATATGTAAAACCTTGCTCATCGCACGTGAGAGTACAGGCAGTCCCCGGGTTACGAACGTCCGGCTTACGGACAACTCGTATTTACGAACGGACTGTCATAAGGCCTATTATGTTTTAAAAAATTGAGTTAAATACAATGGTTCGTAATAACGAAACCACGCACTACTTTGTGATGCTCATGAAAACATTGCGCGGTTTCAGCGGTTCGTCGGCTCAAGGAACAGAGATCACCGTCCATTATTTTAAGTCAGATCACGGTCCCGTTTTTCTCTTTCTCTTACCCTTACGACGATGCCTCCAAAGCGTAAATCTGATGCAACTGCTGGTGATGCATCAAAGAAAAGGAAAACAATTACCATGGAAAGTAAAGTTGAAATAATAAAGAGATCGGAGAGAGGTGAAACGCCATCAGCCATTGGGAAACATTAGGCTACAGCCGGTCAATGATCGTTTTTTTAAAAACAATTTTAAAAGACAAAGGGAGAATAATGGAGCATGTGAAAGGCCATGACGCGATGAATGCCACGATTATTACCAAGCAACGCAGTGGTTTAATTATTGAGATGGAAAGGCTATTGATAATTTGGATAGAAGACCAAAATCAGCGTAATATGCCTATTAGCCTTTCTTTAGTGCAAGAAAAGGCTTGAAGCCTTTCTTTAATGTTTTTTACAGTACAGTATTGTATGTGCATAGTTACTTTTATTAATACTGTATTATTATTATTATTAATATTATAGTATTGTTATTATCACAGTAGTATTATGTACTGAATGTTATGTTTAAGATGTTTTATTGTATTTGGAGGTTTTTCTTAAGTGTTTTATATGCACAGAAAGGTCAAATAAATACGATACTAAGACAAACATTTAACTAAGTGACGATTAATAAGAACTGTATGTACCTGTTCTGACTTACATAAAAATTCGACTTAAAGACAGACGTAAGAACGGATCTCGTCCGTAACCCGGGGACTGCCTGTACCTGTGAAATGCATATGCCCTCTGGTGGTGAGGAATGTAATTGCCCATTGAGTGCACAAAGTGAGGTCGCAGGGGAAACAGGCAATTGGTCTGACAGCAATTATAATAGTTACCATTCGTCTGTGTGAAATATTACCAACTATTGACTGAAAGGTGAATCAGGAGGAAATAAACACTCAGACCTTGGGTTGTGTCCTGGCAGGTCAGAGGTCACGCTCGCGGACCGTGATGCAACAAGCCCACGAGGAGGGTCGGCCTTGCCCGTCACAATTGTTCCAAACCAAGCCCTGTCCCGTGAAGCCCTGCTACAGATGGGTGCTGGGCGAGTGGTCCCCATGCAACGTGGAGGTACGGCTTTCATCACTTTCATCACTTTTGACCCTATTGTATAATTCACAATTGCTACTGTACATTCATAGGCAGAATGTACTTGGAGTGCTGAAGAATTCCGAATGCACAAATTTATATTCTGAATAAGCTATTCACACGCACGCAAAATGAATTATTCCATCCTTAGTTGCCGTTTACATGAGGAAACGCATATTTCATATAAACTGCAGTTGGGAGCATTTGGTTTAGCAATGTCTTCCCACTGCATTGACAGTGAGGACAAACATGTCAGCACTAGTTATGTCCATCATTCTTTAAAAAATCTGACAACTTGCCCCTACTACATATTTTATGAGAAGTTTGTGACACAAAAAAACGGTACTTTGTAAAGGCCTCCATCCAATGCCAAAACCTCATGTAAGTGGAAACATCCAGTGACCGAAAGTTAATTGCAAAGATTGGTGGAATAGATTTACTTCAAGAATTAAATCAAGCCAAGTATTGAGAATGGGATCAGAATTCCTGATGTTTATGTGGCAAATATTATCTTGAACTGGAACATTGGCTTATTCCAAATACTGTATTCCAAATAAGGTGTACAAGTTGGCATATTCAATACAGTAAATAAGTGGTGACATTTTAATGTGTGTACATTTTGTCAATGGCTTTTCATAATCTCTTCTAATATTTTGCATATCATTTAGCTTACTTTGCTTTACCTTGAGGTTATGGGGTTTTAATTAGTCAATTTCATGATTTTAGATCACTTACACTACACTACATTACTCTTGTATTTTTGCTTGGAGAAACGCAAAATGTAAACTTGGATACACATTTGAGATTGTTGGATGACTTGAATTATTAGTACTTGCTGTAAAATATATTAAACTTAGTATGTTTTTTGCAGACTGTGGTAATTTTCCCTTTTTTCGAGAGTTATTTAAGGTCATGAAGGCTACCTTAAAAGTAAGCCAGATTGTGTATGAAATGTTATTTAATATCCTCTCCTAATGTTTGCTTGGAAATACCAATTGGCTTATGTAAATTATCTTGAGTTATTGTAAAAATCTGTACTGGAAGCCATCTGTTTGAGAGGGGATAAAATAATATAATTTATTATAATAGTGTTTTGGTCGTATTTAATCTTATTTAACAATGTTCCTATTTTTCACTTTTTCTTTTGCAAATTTAGTCAAGAGAAATGTGTTAACCTTTCAACCTTCTTAACCAATATACCCAGTTGAAGATGAAAGAATTAAAGATCACCAGTAGTACAGTTTCCTATCTGTTCATACGCAACATGTGACCTGAAATAAATTGTGCCATAAGGCTGAAAGAAAAGATTTTAATAACACATTTTGAATAAACTGAATCTTGAAAAAAAACGTATTTTAACACCATAGGACACATCGCATGTGTGCTGATGTTCTGTAGTCCTGCTTACCAGTGGAATACAGAACTGAACAAGAAGTAATCAGAAGGATTATTCATGACAAACCAACAGAAATAACACAGTATATCATTAAAAGTCCCCATTTACAGACCCCCCCCCGTATTGTCAAACCATGTAAGTTTTTATGCACATTAGCGTGACAGTGTTAAATCTGTGTCAGGGCAAGTTTTTGCCTGTATGTATTATTGTAATAAAAAAGGGTGAGACTGCTTACATTTTGAAGACGTCTGCAGACATGCACCTTCTGTACGTCAGGGGGACTTTGTGTCTTTGAAACGTGAGGTACTTGTTAATGACTTTTGAATCTGCGGTCTTACGTTACCGTAAGACTCGGCCTCTGAAGGCGTTCATCTGTCTTGTCTGAACTGGGTTTTAATTACATTCTTCTGGGTCTTCTTGGGTTTTTTTATGATGTTTTTCTGGGCCTCCCCAGTCTCTCTCCCTCTGACTAAAAGTGCTGTATGTCTGTCCATGTTTCTGTGTGTTTTCATTGACATAATACAAAAGGTTGATTTATTGATTATTTATAATACATACACTACCGGTCAAAAGTTTTAGAACACCCCCATTTTCCAGTTTTTACTGAAATTTAAGCAGTTCATGTCCAGTGAATAACCTGAAATGGTACAAAGGTAAGCGGTAAACTGCCAGAGGTAAAACAAAAAAAAAGTTTAGGTTACCAAAAACTGAAAAATAATGTACATTTCAGAGTTATAAAAAAGGTCCTTTTCAGGGAACAAGTAATGGGTTAACGTGGGTTAACAGTCACTCTGTGCTAGCTGGATCCAGCAAAAGAGCCCCAGACCATCACGCTTCCTCCTCCATGTTTGACAGTTGGTGTCACACACTGAGGAACCATCCTTTCGCCTACACGACGGCTTACAAAAATCTTTCAAAATTTCAAGATTTCAAATTTTGATTCATCGGTCCATAAGACCTTCTTCCAGTCTTCAGTAGTCCACTGGCGGTGCTTCGTGGCCCAGGCAAGCCTCTTTTTCTTATTTTGCTATCTTAGCAATGGCTTTCCTGCAACTGGAAGTCTTCTGTTCACAGTTGAAACTGAGACTTCTTTACTTCGACCAGTGTTACGCTGTGCTTGAAGCTGTTGTCCTGTGAGCCGCCTATCACGCTCACGTTGACTCTTAGAAACTTGTCTTCTGATTCTGTTGTGTCTTTGGGTCTGCCAGACCTCTTCCTGTCAGAGTTTCCTCCAGTTTCCAAGTGCCTTTTGATGGTGTAGGAAACTACTCACTGCCAAACTTTTTTTAACCTCTGGCAGTTTACCGCTTACCTTTGTACTATTTCAGATTATTCACTGGACTTGAACTGCTTAAATTTCAGTAAAAACTGGAAAATGGGGGTGTTCTAAAACTTTTGACCGGTAGTGTAGATTCATCATTATTTCCCTCCCAATCTTTCATATTCTCTCTCTCTCTCTCTCTCTCTCTCTCTCTCTCTCTCTCTCTCTCTCTCTCTCTCTCTTTCTCTTCTCGTACCCACTTTCACTATATACATATTTGCATAAATGTAATATTTTATCAAATTTTCATCCTGAATATGGACAGCAGCTTTGTAGCAAAATGGGAATAGTTTTGCTAAAGAGCTCAAAATAGCCAATGTCAAATATCCAAAGGGCATGTGTTGCTTCACTGACACTAGTGCTAAAAAAAACCCTCTGCAAAGCTTTCCTCAGAGAACAAACTGTTTACAGTTCATTAATGCTGTCACACTCCGCAGCACGTCGATTCCTATTATAAACGAACTCTTCTCATCGTAAACATAATGTTAAAGTGCTGTAAATGTCCCCACTGTTGTTGTGTAGCGCACTGCATCACATCCGTAAGCAGCATACGCGCTTTTGCGATTTGTTGTTGTCCCTTGCACTGCGGTCCTGCAGCACCCTGGGAACAGAGACTCCAGTAGAAAGCGTTCATTGCCCCCTCACGTCATATACTGCAAATGTAAACGTCATATTTGCTTTTAGAAAAATACCATAAAATTTAAACCCAATCTAAATCTAAACCCCCCAAAAAATCTATTAACATTTGTTTTTTAAAGATTAATTTAAGAGTTGTTGTATACTAGCTATATCTGCAGTTTTAATTGCTTGTTCATTCTTAATATTTTACTGAACATTAGTAATTCATACTACGTTTGTAAAATATGAATTGATATTGTAGGACAGGCAATCATATATGTTAGGACCTATCTAGATTTTTTTGGTACACAGTAATACTGGTTGTTGAAAAATGTCCTAAAATATTTTATGAATTTGCACTCTGGTTATTGATGTACAGACGTCCTTTTGAGCCTGGTGCTTGTGCATTTTCTTGTTTCCTGCTGTTTCTGCACACTGCAGTGACCAAACCCCATTTATCAAAAAGTTTGACTCCCTCAATGGGGCAGTGTTACCATGACACATTCTTTTTAGTTTCCTCCCTCCATCCCTCCACCCCTCGTTCTCTCTGTTACCGGACTGTTCCCTCTGCCCTGTGCACAGGGGGCTGAGTGTGGAGAAGGGGTTCGAGAGAGGAACCTGACGTGTGTGGTGGAGCATAGAGGCCTGCCGGATCTCTCTCCCCTCAAACCGGTGGAGGACAAGAAGTGTGAGGATAAGATGAGGAAAGCAAGTGGACAGGAACTCCGAATCCCCTGCTCTGTGCCCTGCCCAGGTAGTGTACGGCTGTGCTGCACTGTGCTTTGCTGTGTGGTGTTGTCTGATGCACCGGAATCTGGAATCTAAAACTGTGTCTAAATCACTGTTCAGCCCTGGAATGGAGCCACAACCCATTTTGTCAGTTTGACAGTCACCTCAAGTCCCCTGTTTCTGGTCCTCTTGCATCAGAGCTCTCCTGCTTCCTGCTTGCTTCCAATTCCCTTAGTTCTCTTGCTGACTATTTGGTGAATTACTGTTAGAATGGAGAACCAGAATTACAGTTCGAAAGGAGAACCTAAGAAGTTGCAAAGTGCTTTAGTCATTACTTTCAGTAGCAAGGGCCATGTGATATTAATATTTTCAGCTTTTCTTTTTCAGGTTGAAAAGTACAATTTTGCAGATTTGGAATATGACAGAATAGTAGCCTTCAGTTTGTTATTAATTAAATCCAAACCTTTGCCATTTTGTGATACCGTATATTTAGGAAACTCACAAACAGGTTCTTCGTTCAGTTCTTCTGGACATAATTAAAAGAAAAGAAAAAAAAGTTTGAAAACGTAGGAACAAAGTGCTTTTCTGAAAAATATTTTCCCCGTTTCCTCTCCCCCTACATAATCACAGTGTGCTTTTGTTTCCAAATCAGAGGTTCACTGTATCTGACACGTTTAAAACAATTAAAATGACGGTGCCGAGGCTTGTCTGCCGTCACTGTGTTCTAGTTGCGGACATAAACTGGACACCATTTCATAAATCTCTCTTCCTAGCCAATCATGAACCCCTCATGCGTATAATAGATTTTCAATATCCTTAACACAATACATGTGCTTCAGAGACACCACCTCCTGTGAGGGGTGAAAAGAGATAGGCTGAATGGAGAGGGTTAACACTGAGCTCCACTTCGCTAATGCTGTCTCTAATGGGGAGCCAGGATGGGATGTTCCAGTTGAGAAGATTTAGCTGTGGGAATCGTCACTGTGAGATCCTCATCCAGATTATTCGGTCCAGTGATGAGGGAAGGGCGCATGAACACAGGAAGTGCATATGCAGGTAACTGCCAAAATAATAGGAAACACCAACGTAAAGTGTCTGGATAGGGTGTTGGGCCACCATGAGCCACCAGAACAGCCTTGGCATAGATTCTACAAGTGTCTGGAACTCTGTTGGAAGGATGCAACATCATTCATCCATGAGACATTCCATCATTTGGTGTTTTGTTGATGGTGGTGGAGAACTGTTACTGTCCCATAACTGTTAAATTGTGTTTAGATCTGGTCATGGCATATGGTTTACAATGTTTTCATGCTCATCAAACCATTCAGTAACCACTCATGTCCTGGAAGAGATCATTGCCATACCTCTAAGGGGTTGAGGGGACCTAAACCATGGCAGGAAAATGCACCCCACACAATAACAGAGAACCCTTCATTTACTCAAGTGTGTCCTTTACTTTGGCAGTTACCTGTATGTTTCCTGTATAAAAACATACATCTCAGTGCTTGTTGTGTGTTATTTTGTGCATCATTAATCTATTTGATGGGTTTATCCACTGGTGCTCTGTTGCTGTGTTCTAACGTTTGGAGATTATGAATCCAGAACACCATTTTTGTTATTGCTTTGTTGATGCTTTTTTGTCTGCTGTGTGTGTGTGTGTGTGTGTGTGTGTGTGTGTGTGTGTGTGTGTGTGTGTGTGTGTAAAAATCCACTGTAAATTATGTTTTGGTAACTTTTTGAAAGTTGCCACTAATTTTCTGTTGGCATGGTACGCTACGGCTATAATTCACCACCAGTGGACTACCACACTCATTTCACCAACTGTCATTCTTTTTTTCATAAAGGAGATTGCCATCTAACAGACTGGTCATCATGGAGTTCCTGTCAGCTGACCTGTCTGGATGGGAGGAGCTTCGAGACTACAGGGCGGCAGGCACGCTCCAGGGCTGTGGTCATTCAGGTCATGGAGAACCAGGACCACTGCCCACACCAGGTCTTTGAGACGCGACCTTGCAAAGGTTTGTGGGAATCTGCTTAAACAGTTGGCTCTGTTTAAAGCATAGGGCATTGAATGCCTCTTTCCATATGCCACCCACAGGAATGCAATTACAATAAATTAGTTGAATGCATTATTCATCCTTTTCAGTTTCCCTTTTCAGTTTTCAAGAAATGCTTTAAAAAAAATCTGTATTAAATTATTAATGTGCCAAAAGAAATGCCAACTACTCTTTTGTATGAATTACATTTTTGTTCAGTTTAACTTCTTTTTTTAGTTTCTTTATGTTTTGTTCAATCTTTTGCCTATATTTAATAACTGTATAGTTATGTATTCTATAATACATTGTTTGGTTAGGTTTGTTCTAAGCCTTGGGTTTCTCACATTACCTGCAAGTGTTTCTATTGTAATTTCTTTGTTATTAATTCACGTGCAAATAAGCCTATGGTGAATTTATTTGATCTCATGCCTGGCTGGCTAACATAAACCGCATATTTCATTTATTGTCCACACATGAGGAAATTGTATTCACAGCTCATTAGAGATATCAGAAACCATAAGCCAATACTAATGAGCATAACAGAACCAGCATGTCATTCCCCCAAAAAACTGCATAAAATGAAAGTAACTTGTTTTAAAAATGTTTTAAAGTTTGGATAAAGTTTTTTCTGAAACAGAATGTTTCGCAATGGAAGCAGCAAATACCACAATTTGGATGGTAATTATATTTTACATTTTAAATTTCATTTTAGGCATTTAGCAGATGCTCTTATCCAGAGTGACTTACAACAAGTGCATTTATACATGGTAAGATTAAACATGGTTAGTGCAAGAGATCGATGTAGTAAACTGCAATAGACATCATTGTTGGCAGCTGCACACCATACCTGTAACACAGGGAAAAGAAAAGTTAGTGTTTATTTATTTTTTACATTTTTAATCTCACAAAGCAGTAGTGTAAAGGAAGGTGGTATCAGTAGTATTGTTTCCCGGTGAATAGCGTGAATATTCATTACATTACATTACATTACAGTCATTTAGCAGAAGCCCTTATCAAGAGCGACTTGCAATACAAGAACATAAGTGCGTACACATGAGCAACAGTGAGTGGAGGGGGGGCTGAGATTCAGTTTGAAGAGATGGGTCTTCAGTCTGCAGTGGAAGATGAGCAATGACTCTGCTGTCCAAACCCCTGTGGGAAGTTTACTCCACCACTGGGGGGGGGCAGAACAGACGGACACTGTGGCTGTGTTGTCTCGACTGAGTTGTCACGGAGAGAATCCACAAGCCATAGGCTGAGAGGAGAGGATCATGCAGGTCTTGACAGAAGAGGGTAGACCAAGACAAGGGGCGGATGATAGAGAGGAGAGCAGTGTGGATGCAGCAGTCAGCAGAAAGGTGGGAGAACAAGTCAAGAAATGAAAGAACCAAAGTAAGAATCTTAGAAGAGAGTGTTACAGGTGACAGGTTGCGGAGGTCACGACAGAGAATGACAGGAGGAGTCACAGAGGAGGGTTTTGGGGAAGGAGGGAGATAAAAAGATACAAAGAAGTGGTCAAAGAGTTGGAGGTGGAGTAGGCCCTCGGGAAGACAAGGTCCAGCTGGTTACCTGCTTTGTGTGTGAGGGGCAACTGCGTCAGGGTGAGGTCAAAGGAGTGGAGCAGTGGGAGGAAACCGGATGACTTTAGGCTCTCCAGGTGAATGTTGAAGTCACCCAGCAGGATTATGGAGTTGGAAGGAGCTGAGAAGGATGTCTAATTCCTCAAGGAAGTCTCCCAGGGAACCAGGTGGCCTGTACACAATAATAATAATATACATTCTAGAGGGGTTAGTGATGGAAACTCATGAAAGCATGAAATTCAAATGAGAAAAAACTGAGAGATGAGTAAACCAGTTCGGCCGAATAGTCGGAGGGGTATGAGAGAAGGAGTAAGCAGTGGAAAGGGGCTGCTGGGATTGTGGTGTTGTCGGGAGTGATCCAGGTTTTCAGTGAGTGTGAGGAACTGCAGGGAGAGCAGGGAAGCTTACACCGGGATGAAGTCAGCCTTGCGTGTGGCAGACTGGCAGTTCCACAGGCCTCCTGCGATGGACAGGTCACTTAATAGAGCTCAACTGAGGGTTGAGGAGGTTGGTAGTGCATCGGGACCACGGGGGACTGCGACAACGAGCGTGTCTTCTGTTGGAAATGGAAAGGGGAATTTGAAGGAGACACATGGTTAAATAGGGTCTCCTCGTTGTCCGCGATCAACTCCCTTGTCTTAGTCCGACCGAGTCTTTGTCTAGACGAGGCTGCCACTACTGTTGTGCTACAAATTATCCTATTTAAATGCCTACTAATTGCTAATTGCAGCTGTGGAGGCACTCTTAATCAGCTGCGCAATCAGCCTCCTAATAAATGCACTGTTAGTATAAAGTACACGCCCAGCTAATCAGCAAAACAATAACATCAAACTGCACCGATTGCCTGAAAATAAATAAGGAATGCTGCTAACAATAGGTAATTTAAACAATAAAGCAGCAAAGTAATGACACAAGTTAACTGCAACATGTAACTTAAATGCACTGTTTGTACAAAGTACATGCCCAGCTAATCATACTTCAATCATACATGCATAGTTTGATACTGATCATTTTTGGCTTTTCTTTAACTGTCCTTTAAAGTTGTGATTTTAAACATAGAGCAACAAGAACAAAAGATTTTTAATAGGTGGAAATTAGTTAAGGTAAATTAGCTAGGTAAATTCCATACTGATATCGGGAAGTTTATTTTTTTACTTTTATTTTAAGAGCTTGCCAAGTCATGTAGTAGAGGCAGAGACCAGGCTTGGTACAGTGCTAGATACTCTCTAGACTGTAGGTAAATGTTCCTGTGTTCTTATATCAAACAAATGTAGAAGCAGGTTAAATGGATTCTGTGAAGCTGCCCTGCAGCAGTAGAAGCAGCTTTGATTCAGTATGGAAAGAGTGTTGCCTTCAAAGCGCACGCAGCCACTGTCGCGACCTTTTCCGTGCCAAGCTTCCACAGTATGCCAGGCGGACGAGGGACTGAGGGCTTCTTTCATCTGCAGGAGGGAAATGTCACAGCTACGAGTGGAAGACCAGTGGCTGGAGAGACAACGCAAGATCCGTGTGGTGCCAGCGGTCAGACGGGATCAACGTCACAGGTGCCGTCCCTCTGCATGGGACATAGGCAGAGGAAATTGCCTGGTCTCAGTGTACTTATCTTTATTTTGAGCTCCACACTCATATTAAAGTCTCGCACTTGCAAGTTGGGTCAGCAGTGCGGCAGTTTGCTTCAGTTCGGGATCTGAGCTTGTGACCAAAAGGTTCACATCCCGAGTGGGGGTGCTGCTGTTATATACTTGTACAGAGCGCATAAGCTGAATTGCCTCAAGACATAAGCAGCTGTATAAATGGATATTATATAAAACAATAAAAGTAAACAATACATTGTAGTGATACCCTTGACACCGTAATATGTATTACATAACGTATACTACAGCCTATAATAATTAATTTTGGTATTAAGTAATACCATTGTAATTATTAGGTTTATGGTAGGTTTTTTTTCTCCATATTGAATATCTCTCCCCCACTGCAGTTATTGCGTTACAAATTCTTACCTTGAATGCTGTTTAAAAACTCTTCATTTGGCAGTACTTTGGAAGCCAACGATTTAGGGGATTTAAAAAAAGTTGGGGTAAAAACCTTTTTTGAAATAGCTACGATGTCTTGCCCTGAATATATGTAGTAAAACACTGATGTGCATGTTCATGATTCACGATTAAGACATCGGATGCTTTATTGAAACGGGTTGGAATTGGCAGACCATCAGCACTGAGAGGACGAAGGTGCTGACGAAGGTTCCATAAAGTCTATTTGTCGATATGTTTTGAGACTGACTGACACCGTTTATCCCTTTTTTTTAAGCTTCATCTTCAAGGTTCTCAGAGCGCAGAGCATCAAAAGTTCTCTTTCAGTGGTGTACACAGTTCATGCAAAAATGTAATAAAAACTGTGTTTTAAATGGGAAATAAGGCAGCATCACAAACAGTAGGAATAAAGGCTATGGGGGCCTAGTTATGCAGTAAGCAGAAGGCCAAGTGATCGTATCTCTGTAAAGAATTGTTTTCAGTAAACATTAAGCACTGCTGCCATAATCTCTTATTGCACAGAAAGCTTGAACCGGGAGCATTATTCTTGGATTATTTTGACGTGTAATTTTCCATTCCAAAATTACAGCATCCAGAGATTGATCAGAACCCCAGATAAGGGCCCTAACGCGTTCCTCAGATATGACGGCACATTCATTTGCTTATCAAGGCAAAAATTGCGGTAATGATCGCTGTGATCTCTGTTGTAGGGGGGTGCTTTCTACAGAACAGGCCCATGACCGTCAGGCATTGCTACCCCCCCTGTACCAAACCCTTCTCCTACTGCACTCAGGTAATATACTCACTCATGTTCCTGTGCTGTAAGTCTCTCTGGATAAGGGCGCCTGCTAAATGACTGCAATGTAATGTAATGTACTACACTCCCTACATGTCCCTGCACATACAGTATGCAACAATCATGTAATGCATCAGGAACGTTCTTCTTTCTGTCTACTGTCTGGCAGGAGACCTGGATAAAGAAAACAAGGAAAATAATTATATAACAGAATATTTTATATGAGTTGTATGTGCGGGAAATGCATATCTTTCTCATATATTATGCATTGGACATTTTGTGTTGTGTCAATATGCACTGTTGAAGTCATTTGCCTCTATAAATATCAAGGATTGTGCTATTACCAGCTTTTGCAAAGACCATGTGTATGTAAATATACACACAAGCATTGCAACAGTGCATGAAACGAATGAAACATTTCTTCATGTTGAGAAAGCTGATTTGAAAATAAAAATCATAGGACTGGACTGTTACTGCCCCTTAGAGTATGCTCTGAGCCACTGCAAATCAACTGTGTGCGCAACAGAGCCTGTTCAGTGATTTCATTGTGCAACTGTAGGACTAATTCCATGTTGCAAACCCATACTATAAATAACATGTTCCATTTGAATGTGCATGTAAAATAATCTTGTTTTTGACTGGTTTCTATTTTGTCATTGGCACAGGGAACAATGTTTTGATCGATTGATAATGCTTAAACGCAACTGCTTAAATTAATACATATGGCTAAAATGGGTGGGGCCATCAGCTTGTTTTTTAAAGGTATGCTGTTCCTGGAGAGGTGTGTTTTCTGAGTAAAATTATTACAACATCCCTGTCAGAGTGGCGTGTGCGGATGTGAGAGGGGCTATATAGAGGTGATGACCACACATGGGTTCCTGGATTACTGCACCAAGACGCCAGGCACTGACAACAAGAAGGCCGATGTCAAGACCAGCTCAGGTCGGCTCAAGCCCGGGTCCTCCCAGGTCCAGAACTTCTTCGGCGAGTGGTCCCTTCATCCGGTTGGACCAGGTATTTAAAATCATATTATGTCCCCGTCTTTTTCCCCTTTCATTTCGAGTAACTGTAGACGCAAAGGTTCCGTGTCATTAACACTAAGCTCCGTGTCATCCCTTTGGAGCACTGAAATTAATTCGGCAGATCGGTGCAGTCTATATATATCCTGTTTTGTGATTCCACAGATGGCAGAATTAAGCTGTGGGTCTATGGGGTGACTGCCGTTGGGTTCCTCGTGATTGTGTTCATTATCGCTCTGTCTTTTATGCTATGGTACGTATATATCACCTCCTCCCTTTGAGAATGCATGCAGCTTATTAGGAAAAACACTCAAGCCCAAATAATTTGACTTTCGTTCCAAATTCCATTTATAAATATTTACTTATTAAATATTTTTGCCTGAGGAAGACCAGTTTGATTGAGCCTGTGAGCACGTTAGGGTGGTTTTGAACTTTATGCCCCTTTATCACTGTATTAAATTCTCAATCTGTGAAATTAAGAGACTGTTTCTATTTCCTGTATGTATATGAAGAAGTTGCCTGCTTGAACAGTCTTTTTTCGCCCACTGGCCTGAATGGGTTATTCTTGAAGTTTGAACAGAAAAATGTGTGTTTTTACATATGTAAGCCTTTTGCGTATTGTTTCCTGCTAGACTCTCCTTCAAAGTTATGCCCGTTTCAGCTCAAAATGGTGGCGTTCCTGTCTATGGTTTTCATCACCTATTTTTGTATCACAACCCCTTTGTTGCTTCTGAATGTCAGTTTTCACTATGATGCATTTGACTGAGGACATTACTCAAGCAGTGTCTAAGGTTCTGGTATAGTGAAGTGTCCTAAATTAATGTAAAAAAGTGTAGCTCACAGTCTCCCCCAAGTGGTAAAATGGTAAAAATGTCTCTAATGCACTAGATAAGATATTTCAAAGGAGAACTAATGCTTGTACACTTGTGTTTATTTTCCCAGGAAAAACCCCAAACAAAATAAGAGCTCCTCTCCACCACAGAAGCCTCTCACTCTTGCGTATGATGGAGACGTGGACATGTGACCACACGTTAACCGCATCATGGTGAACCGTGGGAATCAAACACCACGGAGCACGTGGTCAAATCGACCACGCCGAGGCATTAGAGGCCTGCCAACAGAACGTATGCAACATTTAAAAGACAGACAAAAATTATCCTGGGCATGGTCATTTGGAAAAGATGCCTTCAGTGAGGGATTCTAGAGACAGTTGACACTTTCTATCTAAATTTGCATCAGGAGTATACAAGTGTACAAGAACACAAGGATGGTTTTTGGAATCAACCAGCTCAGATCAAAGAGGGGAGGTGAACTTGGCAAGTGGCGTTCCATGGACAGGTGGAACACATTCGCATTACGGTGATTTTTTAATTTTAATTTTTTAATGAAAGGACAGAAGAGGAGGGTGTTCTGAGTTCAACGCCGGTCTTCAAGTCTGCTGTGCGTGAAGAAGAAAAACTTTTCAGTTAATGAAGAAAAAAAAACTTTTCAGTTAATGAAGAAAAAGCAAATGCGCCATTATGCACTATATTAGTGCAGATTATTTTTCTTTGCTTTACAGGTCAAGTGTTTTTTCTAGTGTTTACATTGTAATGCAAGAATTCATGCTGTGAAATTGTGTTTTTTGGGTTGTTTGTTTTCCAGACTCTATCTGTACTTCTGCTAGTTGCAATATGCCAAACTAGGTTTACCCGTGTTGTGTTAAGAGATAGAAAAGACGTCCCACTACGCTTGCAGGACTGGCTTGATCATTCAAGTAATTTTCCACCGATACCATGAGAATTGATTCGTTTACACCAATGTGATGATAAATGTCTTGATACCCCATTACCATGGATGAATGGATGAAAGAAAATGGATGTTCAAGGAAAAACAGATAGCCGTGAACCGTGGCGATCATCCACTTGTGTAGTACGACTGTCATTATTCACCCGTTATTATTATTTTTGCATCTTCATATTCCATAATCAATTTTCCTCTTTGGAAAGATATTGATAATACATGTATGTTCTTTCTTTATTATCTAGAATGCAACATTTTTAAAAGGATGCATATTTCCATTATGTCTGAAAAGACCATCTATACTATACCGGGGTCTTCATCTCAGAGCAATTTTACCCCGTTTTTCTCCCAATTTGGTAGCCAATTACTCCCGCTGTGCTTAGTTCAATCCCCTCCCTTGTAGTTCGCTGCCGTATTCCTGTGACCGGCAGTGAAAATGACGAAGCGCTGCCTCCTTCGAGACAGCACTTGTCGTGCCGTCGACTGTAATTCCGGCACCCCAGAACCACTCCTGTGCGCAGTGAACAGCGTCGACTTCCCTCCCCCCTCCCTGGGGTGGACAGCCAATTGCCGCCCCGATGGCACTCCTGGCCAGAGCCGACTCTGGCGCGACGGGGAATCAAACCACGGTCGCCGTGGCCAGCATCGGACATTGAAACCACTAGACCACGCGGGAGGCCCCAGAGCATCTTTTCTGTAGCCTAAATATCCTGTTTGTGTGCTGCCATATCATTGGCATCACTGCACTCCGGTCCTAACAATTAGAAGTGCCCGGATTTTGAGAGCTGCGTTTCACTGTAACTACATAAAGGTTCTGCAGTCAACAAAATGAGGCACACAAAAAATCATGATGTTTTGGCACACTGCCTTTATCAATGAAATTGTGGTGTTAAAATGTATATTTTAATTTCCCTTTCACAGTTCAGCCAAGCCCTCTCTTTTCAAAGATGGTGCACTACCTAAACTCACATGAAAGTTTCTGAGGCCACCATCTACTCTGGTAACCTGAGTATTGATTAACTACTGAAAGAGTTGCCAGATTTCTGCCTGTACACACTATCAATGTCACCGGATCAATCTGAGTAATGCTTACACAGGTGAATTAGAGAGACTCATGTTTCAGGAATATAATCCGTATCCAAATAAACCTGAGATCTTAGGTTTCCTCCAAGAAAGGTATGTATATAGATGAGTATTTATTATGTATTAGTTTGGTGGACTGATTCATTGATAGACATATGCCCAGACCTGAGCTTGTAAATTCTCTCATTTCAGGCCATCGTTGTAATCAATGCTGGTTTCCTCTGCTTTGGTTCTCTTACATGATACAGGGTAGACACTGCTCTACAACACACATTTGAGTTAAATCTCTCAAACTTTGAATGTATTTTTATTTCTTCTAATTATTATTTGTGGTACCAGTGGTGCGTGTAACAGTATGATTTTGTTTTCATGGTAAAACAAGGTATGACGGTATTCATTTGAACTATGAGTTGTGTGTATGCATGCATGCAAGATCGGTCTCTACTGCGGTCGTCCATTCTCCTGAAGTGGCCTTGCAATTTTGTTTGATGTCTATCTGTCGCATTTTAAACAAAGTAAACTTTATTGACTTTTAGAGAAGTGTCACGGTCCTGTTTCTGCCCCCCACAAGAATTGACAATGTTTACAACACCCCCTTCTAAAATGTCAGGGTGCTTGCCTAATACTGCACGGCAACCTGGGAAAAGATGGGTACATTCTTTCATCAACAGTGTCATTTATGTTACAACCTTGTGTACATGAATGAGTTATTTAACAAAGACTAATAAATTGTGATAGTCTGTGAAATAACAATGTGGTCGTCAGACTTACTCAAAAACGACAGCAAATACCATCATAAATCACAATTCACAATTCAATGTTGGTACCCCATCTTTACTATAGTAGGAATCCCCAATGAAGAGCATTAAACAATAAAATGAGCTCAATTCAAATTATTTTGTGGTTCTGTCTGGCAGAGTCTCATACAAGCCCCAGGAAGTCTCTCTCTCTCTCTCTCTCTCTCTCTCTCTCTCTCTCTGATATCATTGGACAGTCACCTAAAGCCTGAAATTATGTACCCATTCATTTGACGTACTGGAGAGAGGGAAAGCTACATTCAGATGTCAAAGTGAGTACAAATTGAGAAATAAAGGAAAATAAATGACCTGCTAAATTGCAAGGTAAGGAGCCAATGTGAGCAAGCAAACACATAGAGCATGTTATCAGGGCAGAATGGGCTGGCAACACAGGCATACACACGAACCACTAATCCCTGTTCCCTTTTTGGTTCAAGGGTTGGCGTCTGATGACTGACATTGCAAGCCAGCATCTTTTGAAGTTCATAAATGCCTATGGCTAAGGATGTCTGCCAGACAAAAAAAAAACAACGCAATCGAATGGTACTCTGTGATTAAGAGCTCATTTCCTTTTCTGACATGCTAAATAATTCAAAGCACTTTAGGCCTAGAGTTGCACATTTGCAATTTCATCAAAACAAATGTGATTCTTCGACTGGTTTATAGCCACAATACTTCATGAAGGGGTGGCCAAAGGTTGTAAATGCAAGGATTTAGGATGTCCTCTACATTAACTTTTATCTTTTGTCTATGTGTTCCAGATCAACCGGGCCTCGTGGTAACACCATATACATAATGTTCACTATGTGGCTTATTTTTATATTGTCTGTTTTTCTTTTTAACTGTGCTTTACATTACAATTAAAATACCATAATTCATAGGTACTGAAGAAACCCTCAATCGTGTGATACTGTAGCAGTGGCAATATTTACATGAAGTTCTTCAGTTTTGCCACTAGAGGGCTCTACCGATCTACAGTTCATTGTATTGTCCCTGAGACAGGATTGTAAAATGGATTGTCATTATTGAAGGGAAAAAACATAAACACTGAGAGAAACGAAAGAACAACTTCACAGCATAACTCTTCAGGTCTTGACTTGGAGTCTATTGTGATACAAATTTGTACTTTTCCAACTGTGATAAAATTCATCATAACCGTGTTGTAGCAAAGTACAGTTTGTTCATTTCAACTCAAATAATAGCTCATATGAGATCACGCAGCATGTTTTCTGAGAAGCCATTTAGGTGAGGGCATGCACAATATGGAAATCTGTTTGAACATTTATTCACTGCATTATGATATTGCTTCATGCTATTCGCCATCAATACATACATTCACACCACATTGCTACTCTACAATATATTTTATATCAATATATATATATGTATATATTTTGTTGATTATATTTATTAGATCTATTATCTGGAATTAAGATCTACGGAAAAAAAACAAGATCCAAGACGTCACCATAAAAAGATTTGAATTTAGTGCATGTGCATTAAATCATAAAATATCAGCAAGGCGTTTTGCAAAAGACTAAATAAATTAGAATAAACATCAGTATCACTAGGTCTGTGTTCTACTAATAAAATAAAATAAAGATTTTTGTAGCCACTATATTCTTCTTTTTCTTTCTTCAAATCTTTATTTTTATCTTATGTGAAGTTAAACATTCTAAAAAACATAAAGATCACTATCTTATTTGTGTGCTCTGACACAGATACTATTTCTTCATTATGCGATGTGATTAGCAGTGGTCACATGATGTTTATTCCATGATCCAAAATTGAACAAGTCCCTCATTCTACAAATGTAGCCAGTCTATGAGACACAAGGCAGTCAGATGAGCTCGGCATAGAATGCCAAAAAGCTACTTAGACAATCTCCTGGAATATTGGTTCTTTGAGAAATTGATATATTTAAATCTTTGTTTCAATTTAATTCATGTAGTTAAGCGTGTCAGTTCCAGTTAAGGCAGAAATGAATTAAAATGGTCGTGTCATTGCACCCCAAGCAAGCAGCTCGGAGATGCTGCTCTCCTGTCACCTCTGATACATCCATTTAAACTCCATGGAGGGCATTCTTCTGTCCTGTGGATGTCTGAATAACACCACACAGTTTAGAAAACAACGGGATTCATTTTAACCATAATTTAGCAGTTAGTAGAAGCCAGTTCATTCTATCAAACCCAAATAGGATTTGACTGATTTGACAGGAAGGCAAAATAACGACTCCTGAATATTAAGCAGTCATTTAAGCAATGGTAAAATGACAATGCTGGATGTGTCAGAGTCATTATTTTCTGAAGTAGGATGAAACGAAAGGAGCAGCATCCAACTACATTACAGCCCAGGGTCTATGTTGGTGTAAGTTCTGTCTTTACAACTGGTGGGATTGAAAGGAACATGTGTCGTCTGAGAACTATGAGAGTCTGCAAACGTACATCCCAATGTAAGAAGAAAAAAAAAGCTGATCTATAACACTATATCAGTTTCCACTCCATGCTCGTGTCAGAAGCTAGGCATGGGAACCAAGATGGATTCCATCAACATTTGTCTTTTGTCTTTTTTTTTTTCTTCTCAAACACAGCTTGGCGAGTTAATTTAGTTTATTCCTGAACTTTCCAAACTGTGTTTGTAAAACAAACAAACAAAAAACTTCCTTTTATTTGTAAGTCAAGGTTGAGGATAGTTGTTGATTGAATCCAGGCCATAGTCTGGACAAATTGGTTTTGAGTGTGGTGGAATATCGT
Source organism: Aldrovandia affinis (assembly GCA_029706075.1). Taxonomy (NCBI): domain Eukaryota; kingdom Metazoa; phylum Chordata; class Actinopteri; order Notacanthiformes; family Halosauridae; genus Aldrovandia; species Aldrovandia affinis. Next base: position 1,125,206 of record JAINUG010000144.1, on the reverse strand, counting down.
GGGCAATTCTGAAGTTGTGATGGTTGCAGGTAGCTCATTCCACCACTAGGGGGCCAGTGAGGAGAAGAGGTGAAATAAAGCTGCGTAGGCTTGGCAGCAGGGGCTGAAAACCAACCAGTGGTCTCCGGACTCAGAACTCATAGGATGTGAGTGTGTAGGATCTAATAATGAACTATAGCATGGGTAGACAACCCTGGTCCTGGAGTGCCAGAAATATTTCTGAACCTGTGACTACATAAGTGGATTAATTGTTAGGCTTAATGAACACAGTGGCCATGTGCTTTAGGTCCCTTTAAGACGTGTTGGTAATTATATGCATATGCATGAGCACCAGATCGCATGAGCACCAGATCTGATACGATGGCTCTACTGTAGTGGGGTAAGGGTTGAAAGCGTGTTGATGGATGACACCATGAACACATACCTCTGTAATTATATTTCAACTCTCAAGGGTAATGCAACAGTACTGTTATGTTCCTAAATGTCTCCTCACGTCAGGGAGACGTGGGTGCAATTCTGTACCTGCACAAGTAATTATGATCTTTGTGTAATTTCTCACATATTTCTACAGCTGGTGTTTGTGTATCTTACCTTTCCCTATGACCTAGAGACAGAACAGGGCTTTGCAACATTCTACCATGTACCTTGTACACTGTGTGCACACACTGTCATAGAATAGCCCATATTTAATAATGACAGTTAAAACTATTTGCTGCCTCTAGAATTGTTGAACTCCCCATCTCCACCCACATGCACCAAGTGGCTGTGACCTTTATCCAAATAGTTACTTCCCTTTCCCCTTTTCCCATACCCTTGAAAGGATTGCTATGCCTTAGTTGGGAATTTTGTGAAAGGGAATTTTGACCTGTGTTCAATTGACCTGATTTCCATATGTGGATAAAATACAATTCTAAGTGTCTAACTTTACTTAGACTTAACTTTCTGTTTAGTATTCATGTCTCCTGTCAAGTTCCCATATTTCTGGATAGTTCTCATGGACATCATGAGATTCCTGTTCCCTTTTGCAACTCCTTACATTACATAATCTATTTATTCAGGAGAGACCTTTATCCAGAACCACTTATGTATAGTTTACACTAGTAATATCGGACAAGGTTACTCAAATCACGGTCCTCGTGGGCCGAGTACTGCTGTTTTTCCACACTCCCTTTACCTGGGAGTCAGGTGTGAAGACAGTCTGGCCAATCAATTGCACTAATTGTTCAATTAACTACCTGCAAGAAAGGAAACCCATGATCGAATTTGGATTCGATCCAAATCCAGTGAGTAACCCTGGGTTAAGAGCTCAAATATTTGTTCAAGGGTATAGCATTGCATTTGTAATTGCAAATGTTTTATATACCTGCAAAGTATATAAACCTTGTTTAAACAGACAGGAAAAATCTAAGTTTTTTGAAAGGCGATGAATGAAATACTTTATATTTAAATTAAGACTACGAGATACACCCCGTTACAGAACTCTAGAACACAGAAGATAAATTGGCGCTGCGTCTTTAAGAGGAAGCACTTTCTTGTGTGTAAGTACAAAGTACAGTGGGAGGAGTTCGGATTTCTTATACAGATCTTCGTCAATACAGTTTACCTCCTGGTTTGTCGCGGCTCGACGTGTGATAACAGAACTACTTGAAGCTCATCAACACATAAATGTGAGTATTTCATATTTAGTCCCGATTGCCAAAACGAATCCATGAAAATAATATTGATATTAAAAGCACGATTATGTTATCCTTTTCAACAAATCAATTCGTGGATACTGCAGCAACTGCTTTTACTTCTGCCGAAAGACAAAAAATAAATACAAATTAAAAAACAGTAACTGTAATTGACATTTCAAGAATAACGTAGACTTCAAGGATAACAACTGTTGGCATGAAAACACAAGCATTTTGTCAAACATTCCATCAATAATTGTTGCCCAGGCCATCATTAGAGCAAGCCAAATGGTTGTCAGAGATACAGGTTATATGTGTATTGGATACCTAATGTGCGATATATTGCACATGCGTGCAAGAAAAAGGGGAAAATTTATTTTTTAAATAAACTTGGCCATGTAGTGGGTTTTAAACCCCACCCCATATTTTCATATCTGTTTCAACACTTGGTCATCCATGCGCATACATGCCAATTCTCCTGTGTGCGTCACTATATGACCTTTTTTCAGTAGATTTTTCTTCACATCATTGCAAAATGTGAAAAATACATTGAAAATACTGTTGCAGTTCCCTGATCATTTTCAACGTTACTAACCAAAATGTGCAATCATATGAAAGAAGCATTTTGAATATTGGTGAAAATAGATTCAAAGTAATCTGCAGGAATTTTACAGGTGTCTGAGCCTGAGTTAGTTTTTCAAATAATGACTTGGCCGCAGTTCCACTGTTGCTGACATGATGTAAATATGCATATCTAGTGGCCCTGTGACTATTGTGCACTATTCCTTCAGCAGAGCACCATGGCATATGCATTCAAGTGTCTTGCGGATGATAACAGCAGGTACCTAAAGTCGTTCCAACTCTTCCTGGAACGTTCCACCGAGCATCAGTGCATGCGAGACTTCATCCACGGTGGTCTGCCTGACATACTGGCCAGGTAACAAGACGGTTTTTACTGAAAATAATTTCCTGGAGTTACTTTTTCTCATGAATCATGATCTTGTGTAGGTGGGGCTCCAATTGGAGGTGAAGATTCAAGCTAACTGAAATATTGACCTAACATAACACTGGCTCAAATTTGCTAGAACCAGACTGTAACTTCCCTTTCCAAGTGCTCTAGAGATAGAACATCTGGGGTCGAGACTAGTTAGCTATCAGAACAGTTGATTACATGTATCTTTTAAACAATGGCCATGCTGTTAAACATGTTATCAGTAGAACATTTGAGCAGTATCAGTGTAGTTACACAGTAGTTCAGCAATTGTTACAACTATGCCTGAGGGTTGCGTTTTCTTGTGTGCGCATTTACTGTGCTGTACGTGCTAATCTGTCTAAGTTAAGCTGCGGGGTAAGGGTAGCTTCACTAAGGGTAAGGTCTTGTAAACTCCAGTAGTTTGACTGACGTAAGGTCTTTTAGACTCCTGTAGTTCGACTGAGGTAAGGTTTGTCAGGTCATGTAAGGCCTGGACTGTGTCAATAACAGTACAAAGAGCAGTTTCCAAGTGATAATGGAGTGAAGTGCATGTTGAGAGTTAATGAGAGACTAAATGCTCTTAATATTATTGGGAGGCCAAGCAAGTGCATAGCGTAGATACCCCATTGTATCTGAATGGATTTTTTTTCTTCTGCCACTTAAAAATCCACAGCGATAATCGAAAACTCATGAAACGTGTCAGGATTGTAGAGCATTATGATAGTTGTCCACACATTCCATAATTCATTGATTTGGCCTCATGGTAGCACTACAACAGCTGTTGATTTTCCCAGTTTTCAAAATGTTTGAACCTTCATAGGTTTCACATCATACCTCGTGGAGGTCTGAAACGTGGTGGTACACATATTTATTTCCTCACGCTGAACATTTTTGTAATTGTAATGTATTGGGTCTGCAATATTTCCTTCATTTTGGATTTTTTGTAAAACATCTCATGAAACTTTCACTAATTTGTTCCTTTTATCTATAAAATATATATTTTTAAAGTTGCTAAGAAAAAAACATGGCAGCAGTAAGCCAATAAATTTAATTAAAATTTTTGTAAAAGTGAATAATTGAAAGTGATAACTGTTGGGGACATTGGCATGAGAATTGGGGCATGTATATTGCACAAAATTTCATCATTACATCATCACCACTAGGTCACATGATGTAGTATCGTGTACCCTATGATGCTATGACTTTTTACTGGTGCAGTTCAGCTCCTGGCTCCAGTTCAGCTGTGTTTTGTTTAAAGTGTCTCTGCAGGGGTCTGTGGGCTCAATCCCCAGTCAAGTCATACGGAAAACCTCAATAGCAATACTTATTTTCTGCTTGTCATAGAGCATTAAAAGGGAAAGCTTTAGCACCGTGATTAACATCCTGTCCAGGGTGTGGATTGTTTTATTTTTAGCCACCTCATGCCAAAAAAAATGGTATAAATAAATTCACCCCAGGCTCGAACACAGAACAGGTTCTTTTTAAGATAATGTATCATATTTTAGCTGATTCACAGCACAATGAAAGTAGTTGTGATGACAAGGGGCTAAATTCCCACGTAATGTGGATCATTTGTCTTCTGCAGCATTGGGGAAGGGAAACCCAGTCTCAACATCTTGGGAGTGGGGAGTGGTGCAGGTAATACATTCCATACACAGTGGTACCCATTACCAATAAATCAAGTAATAATTGTGTGTTTAATGCATTTATATAACATTTGATGCCCTCAACAGAACCAGAATGCACAAGCAAAGTTTAATTCCTAGTAAATTTCACATGAGTTAAAGCTAGTTTGGAGTGTTGAAGTGAATTCGCCTTGGAGAGGTAAAAGCAGAACTCTGAGCAAGGCCCACATGTTGTGGTTAGTATTGACCTGAAATAATCATTGATACTAGAGAATTATGGGGGAGGGGGTTATGCTGTCAAGGTGCGGTAATTTATGAGTGAATTTAAAACCTTTTCCATTAGCTTTAACGTAAAACTTTACGTACCCGTTATTTCACATATTTCCAGACACTTTGCCGTAGTAAAAAGCATAAGATCTTGCTTTTATGAAGTCGATAAACTTTCGTTTCCAGTGCGCTCGCGGTGCACAAACTTGCGAATTGGCACTCCTAAGTAGTGCAAAGCCGAATAGTAGGTACTGACGCAATAAATCATTTCTCCGCTCAGAATTATTAACGCACAGAAATAGCTCTCCAGGATTTGCAGTGGAGTTCGAGATCCCAACATCCTTTGAGACCAAACTTTGAAAGGCGATTGAGGTGATACTGAAAGGAAAGAGTGCCAACAGATTAAAGGCAAAGAGACGATCCGGGATGGGCTGAACGGCCTGTTCTCTTCAGTAAACCGTATTATGTTTTGTTCTGATGCACCAACCGACTGCGTCAAAGATGTACTTATGCTTCAAGGTGCATTCAAGCACCCTGGCATTCATGATACAGATCTCTAATTGACCAAAAGTGTGGCTGTGTGCCAAAGTGCTTTTTTTTATTTGACATCGTTTGAGGATTTTCATTTTTTTTTAGGTGAGATAGACCTGGAGATGTTGTCTCAGCTGCAGCTCAAACACCCTGGTGTGAAGGTGGAAAACGAGGTGGTGGAGCCCAGCGAGGAGATGATGCACAAATACAAGGGTAATGTGACATTTACTTAAAGGATACACCTTCTTTACCTTATGCTTTTATTGTGCAGTAGACACTAAAGTTCACCTTCTTTACTACACTAACCTTTGGTCTTTACCCATAGGGTTCATCTTCTTTAGTATATTGCAGTATTGGGATCAATTCCATTTCAATTCAGTCAATTCAGCAAATTAATTGAAATTAATTATGATGAGTTATTAATGAATTGAGAAAATGCCCATAATGTTCTATAGGGATTTTTCAATTAATTAATTAAATTTTAGTTCATTTCCTGAATTGACTTAATTTAAATGGAAGTGACCCCAACCCTGGTATATGCCCGGTAATCTTACTATATCTTACTATATAAGTGAAAAGGCCTGGCCTTTTGAGTGTGCAGTTTTACCACAAAATGAAAATGTTAGAATTTATTATTGTTTTGAAGGAAAAAATTATAATATTTTTTTTAAAAGAGGATGGTAAATGCTCTGATTGTTTGTGATATTACAGTTTTTATTGAAACGTATCTTCATCCTGTGCAGCGTTAGTGTCGAAGACCCCAAACCTTGAGCATGTTAACTTCACCTGGAATAGGATGACCGCATCTGAATTTGAAAATCACTGGCGAGAGAAAAAACTCACAAAAAAGATGGACTTCATCCACATGATCCAGGTTCTGTTCATGATGCAGTATCTGTAATCATGTAGTGTGGATTTAAATGATCAGACAGTCAATGATTCTCCTAACTATCTAAACTATCTTTTTGAGCATTTGTATCACAAGATCAGCTAAGCAAATGGAGAAGCAAGTTGCCCTCAGTATTTTACTGTTTAAGTTCAAGTCCAGAATAATTTTCCAATAAGTTATGATGCATTTTTTTAGGAAACCAGAATACATCAAACAAAGAACATTGAATGATTCAAATCATGTCCCCTAATGCAGTTTTCATGATTTATGTAATGTGCCGCACTCTGAATGAGCTCCTTCATTTTCAGATGCTGTACTATGTTGCTGATCCTGGTGCCACAGTATCATTCTTCCAGAGTCTCTTGAACAAAAATGGGAAACTTATGATCATATTAGTTTCTGGTAATGCTCCTTTTTTGTTTTATTTATATATTAATTTATGTATTTTCTTCATAGTTGTACTGTTTATTCTAAATATGCAGTACATTACATCTGTATTCTCCAACAGACAGATTTTCATGAAAGCCTGAACGGCTTCAATGCGCCTTGGCATAGATTCTACAACTGCCTGGAACTCTATTGGAGGGATACAACACCATTCTTCCATGAGAAATTCCATAATTTGGTGTTTTGCTGATGGTGGTGGAAAACTCTGTCTCCGGCGCCGCTCCAGAATCTGACATAAGTGTTAAATTGTGTTGAAATCTGGTGACTGAGATGGCCATGGCATGTGGTTTACATCGTTTTCATTCTCATAAAACCATTCAGTGACCACTCATGCCCTGTGGATGGGGGCATTGTCATCCTGTAAGAGACCACTCCCATCAGGATAGAAATGCTTCACCATAGGATGAAGGTGATCACTCAGAATGGCTTTGAATTTATTGCTGTTTACCTCGCCCTCTAAGGGGTTGAGGGGACCTAAACCATGCCAGGAAAATGCACCCCACACCATAACAGAGCCACCAGAACCATTCATCATCTAAGTGTTTCCTTTATTTTGATTCATCAGATTACTTGGGGACTTGTTTGCAGCAGGATATGTCCTTGACACCATCATTACCTGTGTGTTACCTGTACTTCACATAGTTAATGATGTCATGTTATGGCACGGTACTCATTACTGGTGTCATCTGTGCAGATAAAAGCGGATGGGAAAGCCTGTGGAAGACTTACGAGACCCAGCTGTGCCAAAGTGATATCTCCCAGTGTGTGACCATGTCGAGCATCAAGACCTTTCTTGATGCCAAGGGAATGAAATACAAAAGCTACCAGCTGCCATCTCAACTGGACATCACAGAGTGCTTCAAAGAGGGGCATGAAAAGGGGGAGCTTTTACTTGATTTCCTGACAGAGGTGACGGATTTCAGTCAGTCTGCACCCGCTGGCCTGAAGACCGGCATGCTGGACTTCCTCCGCCGCCCAGACTGCAGCACTGAGGTGAATGGGAAGGTTGTTTTTAACAACACTCTGGAGGCTTTATTCCTAGACGCTTAAACAGAGAGCAGCATGTCTGTCATTCACAGTGTTCCACGTATAGAACATTCTAGTGAATGTTTCTAGTAAATGTAGATTTGCAAATGGGAATTCCATTTAGATTCCTTTTAGATTTTTAACGTAATTTTTGTAATAGGAAAATAAGTGCTAATATATTTAATACTTGGGAGTATTGAGTCTCCTGTAAAACAGTGTTCACAGTGTAATACAGTTTGTGATGCACACAAGGAAATACATTTACTTCCACACACCGTATAGTGTTAATTAGTGCACAAAACCCCTCTACCCCACTATAACTTCTGTAAAACAGTGTTCACAGTGTAATACAGTTTGTGATGCACACAAGGAAATACATTTACTTCCACACACCGTATAGTGTTAATTAGGGCACAAAACCCCTCTACCCCACTATAACTTCTGTAGGACAGTGGTACCCTTTTGTAATAAAATAAATGACATGAACCTCTGTGTATCTGTTTTTCTAAGCATTATCCATAACAATAATCCAGAATAATGTCAAATTCAGATGTCAAATTGTTTTGTTGCAATTTTACACTTGTTCAGAGTGTATAGATATTGGGAGTAAGGTGCAATGTACATTGAGAGAGAATAAAGCAAAAGGAAACAGGCAAGCACTGACTTGTTGAATTATATCTTCATTTTTGTTTCGTATGTAAACAGCAGCCTAAAAACACAAGCACGCAAACATTTTGGCAAAACACCTTCCTCGAAGTGTGTGCTTTGCCTGTCCCTTTTTTTGCTTCAATACTTTGCTTCAATACTGGATTTTTCCCTTGGCTCAAGCCAAGTTCTTGTTTAAAGAAGAATTGGCTCTTTTGAGTCGCACATTCCACACTGTTCAGATAGAGAATAAAAACAGGTAACAAATACTTTTTTTAAACTAGTGATTAAGTACCTCTTTTCCAGTTAAATAAAATTAGCTGAGTCACTGTCCAGAGAACATAAGAAGAGGCAGAAATGGTCAAGGGGAGATTAATGGCAAGTGTACACAACCAGGATCCTTTTTACACAGTGTTTTAAATGGCAAACTATTTAGCTACTATAGTACACCCATCATAAAAGTCATATCTATTTAATCATAGTGGCCATGATTAAATGTGATTTTACGACTATATGATACAATTTTGTGTTTCCTTCATTTGTGGGTTCCCTTATTGGATGGTGGTTTTCCAGCCACAGAAAGGTAGAATGTTGCCACCTGATGCCCCAGAGAGTGTTTCTTTTCCCTGCACAGACTGAGAATGACAGCCAAGATTTTAGCACTGAGTTGGCAGCGCATTCTATTAATTACTTCTGTTCGCAATTTCCCTGCAACTGAAAAGTTTCCTTCAGCCAGGACAAATCTCTTTCAGCCTGTGAAGGGTTGATGGGCAACAACCCGAAGACAACAAACTGAGAATGGCATACATTTGTCTATAGGCTAGTTCCTCACTAAGTGCAGTATATACAGGTAACTGCCAAAATACTGTAAAATACTTCACTCCACCTTGGCATAGATTCTACAAGTGTCTGGAACTCTGTTGGAGGGATGCAACACCATTCTCACCATTCTTCCATGATAAATTACATCATTTGGTGTTTTGTTCAACAAGGGAGGCGGCAATGTGGTATAATGGTTAGGGAACTGGGCTTGCAACGTTAAGGCTGCAGGTTCAATCCCCAGGTGGGACACTGCCGTTGTACCCTTGAGCAAGGTACTTAACCTGAATTGCTTCAGTTAATATCTAGCTGTATAAATGGATTGTAAAGAAATGTACACTGTAAGTCGCTCTGGATAAGAGACGTCTGCTAAATGCCTGTAATGTAATGTAATGGAATGGAATGTAAATCTCAGACGCCACTCCAGAATCTCCCATTAGTGTTCAATTGGGTTGAGATCTGGTGACTGAGACGATCATTGCATATGGTTCACATTATTTGTATGCTCATCAAACCATTCACTGACCACTCATGCCCTATAGGCATGGCCGTATCTGCCATTGAGGGCACAGAGGTCATGACCGAGGTTGTATTTTTTTTACATACTGATTCAGTGTATTACTGAATAAAAGTGAACTACTGTACATAAAATGACTTCGGTATAGCAAAGATTTGTACAAAGCCAAGATTACCACTTGCTCGCCTGATCACCGTCATCATCATTACTTCTGTGTGTGTGTGTGTGGTGGTGAAGTAGACCCGTCCCGAGCAGGCGGATTAGACAGATTTTACAGTCGTGATGGGCTAACGTAAGCTAACTTAGCATACATTGACATTGGTGATAGGCACAAAGGTAACTACATTTTAGTGTACATTTTCATGATTTCGGTAATTCTCGACCCCTGGAAATGGCCCTGACAGTGGTGGTTAGTTAACGTAGCATACATTGACAGTGGTGATCGGCAGAAAGCTAGCTACATTTTACTGTACATTTTCAGTGGCCATTCATAAAATCACGACAGTCTACTACTCTTGTTGTGAATAATGTACAAGGGTAGATTGATTATATAAAATATTTCTTCGTGACATTTCTCGTGACAAACCCCCCTAGAGGGGCTAGGTCTCATGACCTCAGTAATTCTCAACTCCTGGATACGGCCCTGCCTGTGGATGGGGGCATTGTCATACTGGGAGAGACCACTCCCATCAGAATAGATAGGATGAAAGTGATCACTGGTTTTGTATTTGTTGGCATTTATGTTGCCCTCTAAGGATTTGAGTGGACCTAAACCATGCCAGGAAAATGCACCCCACACCATAGCAGAACCACCAGAACCCTTCATCTACTCAAGTGTTTCCTTTATTTTGGCAGTTAGCTGTAGATTCATCAGATTACTTGAGGACTTGTTTGCAGCAGGATATGTCCTTGACACCATCAGATATTGGTGTGAACCCTCTCCCTACTCACCCTAGCATTTTACAGTAAACATCCAGCTGAATGAATAGCCTGGATCAGGGCGTGCTGAAGCAAATCATTTAAATAATGTAATGATATAGGCTTCTCTCATCTCTCAGAAACTTGAAATGGGCTGTGGTGCTTCTGTGTTCTTGAAAGAGCAGCTGATTTAGGCCTTGGAAACAAGCCAGTGGAACAATAATCTGCCCTGTCTCGATAGCTATGTAATGGGAAATTAGTTCCACATCCAAGAGATAAAGAGCAGAGTGCCCAAGGTGCTGATTTTCTCAAAGGATGGAGAAGGTTAAAGACAATATTTCCAGTCAGAAAAATGCTCATTTCATCCTCCCCTCGTGAGGGTTGGGAGGAAACAAACCGACAGCAGCACTGTATTAAAAGGTATCAGTGAGCATCTGTGTTGGTGTTGTTTGGTGCTTGGGGTTTCTTTTTCTCAATATTTTCACATGAATCCAGTCAGGTATTCATTCATGTGTATGTTCTTGTTCTCAGGTTTTAATGTCAAGGTTTATCTGCAAAGAGAAAGTAGGGATAATGAAGTAGTGAATGAAGATTCATGTTAAAAAGGGTTTCATAGTACCTCTTTCTGTTCAGAAACTCTTTCATTCAAATTCGTAAGAATGCACATCGAGCCCATCTAGGCTCGTCATTTCCTAGTCTAAAGAATATCCAGTACTGCATCAATCCTGGACTTGAATACCCCAAGTGTTTCTGCCCCCACTACCTGACCTGGCAACCTGTTCAGCGCATTGACAACTCTCTGTGTAAAAGAAATACTCCCTGATATCCCTACGGAATTTGCCTTTCAGTTTTTCATGTGCCCTCTTGTTCTGCTAACTGAACTCATCTTAAAAAATGGGACAACCAGGTAGCTGGAAGCCTCAGAAAAAACAACTTTGAGCTCAAAACTGCTCTGATTATGATGTCTGAGTGTGAGTATACCCTCCTGAGACTGTTTTTCAGTGAAGTGTATTATGAGGTCACACTGCAAGGTGAGTCTAATGCACATAGCATCTTACAGTCAGTTCTACTTGCATGGAAAGGCATGGCCAACATGCAAAGCGTAATACCTTTCTTGATTATAAAATCTACTTTGTGCACATGGTAATTTATTACATTGTTCGTAATAGTATCATTACTAGTACAAGTGGTATTATCAGTAGCAGTGGTAGTAGTAGTAGTAATAGTAGTGATAGTAGTAGCAGAAGCTGTAATTATTGAGTTTTAAAGTAGTATATCACATGCCGTGTGATACCCTCCGGAGTGGAACAGAGCAACTGGACACAGTTTTTTTATTATCTCTCTCTCAGAGAGAGAGAGAGAGAGAGAACCGGTATGATACAAAAATAAACAAAACCACTTTGGCCACCCCCCTCACGGGTTTTGGCTAAAAACAATAAAGTAAAACAACAAACTAAAATAAAAAGGACCTTTAAAAAGGACTTACGCTTAATTTCTGAACGTTGTTGGATGGGTTTTCTTGGTTCTTTCTCGGCTGGCATTCAGCTTCCTTGTTCCAGCCACCTACTAAGAAAAACAGAGCCGCTCTTAAGCACACAGGTATGATTAGTTCATTCTGCACAGCTGTGTGTTCTAGCTGCCCTGCCAGTAGGTGTGGCCGTTAATCACTCTGATACCCCCTCCCCGCCTAGACTGACGCCTTCCACATAGTAAAAACATGATTATTATCCAAGCACATATCTCCGAATATCACTTTAGGCATAAAGTTACTTGGAGTCTGACAAACTGGCTAGGTAATGGAGGGCCTTCAGTTTTAAAAGTAGCCAGTACGTTAACAGTTCAAAACTATAAATAGACTTATGAAGATGTGCTTTCTGCAACACTGGACATGAGAGATTGAGTCTCTGTGTCATGGGAATGGTGTGAGTTAGAGTCAAAATTCTTATGAGCAGCATAAACAGCAGTGATAAATCATGTTGATAGCAGATGTAGCTAATTATTCTTAAATGACAAGCATTGATTCACATCTGAAACAAAAACGCTCCCTGCTTAGAATGTTAATCAGACTTATTTCCTGATTTTGGATCAGATGAAGGTCCTGGCTTACCTTTGGCTTGAAATATCCTCAACACCTATTGCATACATTTAGAATCTGAAGTCCAGTGCCTTACTTCCCAATTTGACACTCTCAATCTGTCCATCTATCAATCTGTCCTCATAATATACAACCTTTGGGTGGGTGTTGCACTTGATTTTGTATGACATATGGATTATTATTTGTAGTACATGTTGCAATATTTGCTTTGCTGTTGTTTTTCCTCTTCTCCCATTGTTCTCCCATCTTCTCCCAGTGACTATTTTATACACTATAAAAGCCACACAGCGTACTACAGGACAGCTAGTGCCAATCGGAGAGAAGCACATCTTTCGCTGACAGCTAGTGACCTTTAGGAACCTGGTAAGCAGCTAGGGGCTGCTTATTTAGCATTAAACCTAATTTAGGACCATCCTACTCTGACAGGCCAAAGTTAGCTATAATCCCACTCCTGATTATAAACCAATTTTGATTTGGTCATTACATTAATTATTTGCTAAGTAGTTGTCCTTATCTGGAACAACTCACATAGTTTACATTTTTGCATATTATTATTATTATAGAGTGCAACATTGACCACAAAAGCAGTTCCTCTTAAATAAAATGTCAGTCAACCATTGAGTTTCTATCCATATTGCATAAACAGTCATTGAAGAGACAAAGTTCAGTCTTAAGCTTAACATCTAGTTTGATGTGCTGCACATTTTAACTAAATATAAACTGGAATTCCAGGCGTCGGCCACCCCTCCTGGTGTTACCATAATATATCCTCATAATCAACCAGAGGACACATGATACAGGTAACTGGCAAAATAAAGTAAACACCAATATTAAAGTGTCGTAATATGGCGTGGGCCACCACGAGCTGCCAGAGCAGCTTCATTGCGCCTTGGCCTTACGTTCTGCAAGCGTCTGGAACTCTATTGGAGGGATGCACCAGCATTCTTCCATGCAAAATTCCATAATTTTGTGTTTTGTTTTGTTGAATTTCACATAAGTGTTCAATTGCGAGGAGATCTGGTGAAATGAGACGGCCACAGCACATGGAGTGGTCACTGAATGATTTGATGAGCATGAAAACGATGTAAGCCATATGGTGTGGCCATCTCAGTCACCAGATCTCAACCCAATTGAACACTTATGTGAAATTCTGGAGCGGTCCTGTCCAGGGGTGCTGTGGATAGGGGCATTGTCATCCTGGAATAGACCACTCCCTTTCCCACTCAGGATAGAAATGCTTCACCATAGGATGAAGGAAGGTGATCACTCAAAATGGCTTTGTATTTATTGGTGTTTACCTTGCCCTCTAAGGGGTAGAGGGGACTTAAACCATGCCAGGAAAATGCACCCCACACCATAACAGAGCCACCAGTATCCCTCTTTACTCGTGTTTTCTTTATTTTGGTCTATAATCAAAAAACTGAAATATTTTACATTGATTGTTGCTCAAGCTGTGAGATCATCCACGGGGGATATGCTCAACAGGCATAACGTTACATATCAATGCTAATGGGATCTGAAAAGCCAGATCAGAGGTTGCAGGGCAGGAGTGTCAAACTCACATCTGTGGAGGTCCAGAATGTATTGCTCCGACCTCTGCTCTTAATTTCTTAATTAATATAGGTCAATCATTTTCTCAGTCTGGATATATATACAGTATATTCATACAGTATACAAAGTCCTGTGTAGTCTGTGTTGTTGCTGACTCAAGGCTAAAGGCTCTCACTATGACTACAGGCTGGGCATGAGCTGGTGCAGGCTGGCCTACTGTAACAGTTTGAAGCAGGGGACAGTGGGCTTAAGTCAGCCAGGGTTCTTCAGGTACTGCTGTAACGGGAGTGGAAAAAATAAACTCTAGTTATGGTTTAATGCATCAGAGGACCGCATGTGCTTCAGTAGCTGCTTTTTTTCTGTGTATTTTAGGAAACACATCACTTTAAATGAATCATTAATTAGTTAATTGGTGCAATTAATCCTGGGCAATTGGTTAATTAGTTGGAACAAAAGGAAACATACACACTGACCCTGCAGGAAATAGGATTGACACACCTGTTGTGGAATAAGTTCAATATAGAAAGCTGTGATAAATAACTCCTTTGCATATTTATTCAACAGACAAGCTTTTTCAGAGGGTCTGAAATTTAGGAATTTGTCATTGAACTTTATTTCTCTGGTGTGTATCTATCTGTTCAATCTGTTCAAAAAATATGATATCTAAGCTCTACTTGCTGGAAACTGACATACGATCTTCAGTCTCATGTGCAATTGAATTTTGTAAAATGCATGTTTCATGGGAAATAATTTCAATAATTTGCTTTTAAAATGAGAAGCAGCGAAGGAATGTCTCACATATCAGGCAGAGACGAGGGTCCCTGCCGTAACTTACATTTTGTTGCTGACTTCATGAGAAAAGGACGATAAATCAGAACATTCTCCGTTAGCGCTTTCCTTGAACTTCGAGGGAGTTCAACATAAAATATATGTTACCGTGTGCTTTCCAGAGGTTGCATTTTGAATATAAACCTTCATATACAGCAGTCTTCTACAGTGCTATGGTTATTTTTAAAGAATAATGTTTGCAAATGACTACAAGGTGACTGTTTTCCCAAAGACTTTTCTGTTTTTGTAGACAGACAATGTAGACATGAAAATAAAACATCTCTTTCCTGTATACTGTTTCATTATCATCAATGTTGATTTTCCTGCAGATGCCATGGTATGTGACAGACTCAGAAGGGAGAGAAAGAGCCAAATTTCCCATTGTCCATCAATCAGGCAGTCCCCAGTGCTGCAAAGCGTAGTGGTAGTGATATCTGACCACTTCACGGCTATACTCAAAGCATTTTACAGTTGTCTGATATCAGATTTTGACCTCAATGCTCGCATCTCCTCAAATATGTTTTTCCTACTGAGAGATAAGGAAGGCGCCAATGGCTCCTAATAGTAAAGTGTGTGTGATAAGCAGCACCGATATATATTTTTGATCAAGGTTAACAGGTACTCACAGTCCAGGTACAATAGGTACTATAAACCTCGACATTCCGCCCGCTCTGATTGCAGTAATATAGTACATTTATGAGTCTCCACTTGAGGTTGGCAGCAAAGATCAGGTAATACAGCATTGCATAGGTCTTTGTCTGTGGAACTGAAGAGCTTTCCACAATATGGTCAAGGATTTAGCATGGACCATGAAACTGTTGATGTTCTGCATTGATGGCAAATGGTTGCTAATATCCTCTCTTTTGCTTTACTTGATGAACTAAGGGGCATTGTGTGTAGGCTTATATATCTCTTAGTTTCTCTTTGTCTCCCCTTACTTTACCTTGGGAAGAATAATGTGATGGAATGTATATCGGATCTAAGTTTTTCATCTGTCCACAAATACTGTATTGTCAGTGAGAGATTTAACAACATTAAAGCTATGTTCACCAGACTTGACTATACTGAAGTCACGTTCCAGAGAGATCGGTACATTTGTAGTTGTTGCATATTTTTTTTAAGCTCAAAATGGATGTCAAAGACAGTCTCAAAGAAAGACTTGTCACCTCTTTTGTGAGTGTTTTAAGTTCTGGTGTCTGGATATCTACAGTAATGCATGTACACCTCATAGAGATGCAAATAAATTGTTCTAGCATTAGTGACATCTTTTGTCCGTAGATTTATTTACTGTTCAACCGTCTTGTAGGACTTTTTTTGTGATTAAAAATATTGTCGAGACAGTAATGAGAGTTATCCCTTAAATTAATTTATTGTTCTTTCATTGCTCTCTGGGGTTCTCTGGGGCTCTCTGTTCAGCAGCAGTTGCGATACATTTTGGAAGACAGACAGCTTTTCACAAACATGGTTACCATTTTTCTGTTTTCAGGGGACATCAAAATCTATTTGGATGAAATAGTTCAGACTTATAAAGAACATAAACTTGCACAGACGTCAGTCATTAAGCTTTAGTGAACACAAGAAGGGAATGTCCTCTGCAGTTCATGACAGAGATTTGAATCTACCTAAAATAAGGATGAAGAACCAACTCTGATTGATGTCTGAACACATACATACACCAAAAATACATCCCAAAAATTAAAATTAAAATGTTTGTTAATTACATTATAATCATGGTTATTTCTTTCTTCTTTAGACCTCTCATTATTTGTTATTTTTAAACAAATGAAAGCCAAGTATTGAAAAACGATACATTTGAACTTTACTATTGTAATTGAAATCTTTTCTATTGATTGAACCTTATCAATCAATATATCAATATGAAAATCGTTCTCACATAAGTAGCCTACAGTTGCTTTCGTCCGTCTCTATACACAATAGTTCATTTGCGATGGTATAATTAACATGTGAGCTAGCAAACATGGAGATCTTGGCATATGTGGTATAACTTTAAAATGTATTTTCATACAAAAATATTGCTGTGCATAAACAGTATGTTAAGAAATATTATCTGTAAGCTTGCTGAAATCATAGTCCACATTTATTCATGGAAGGTGCTTGCCTTGCGTCTGGTTCAAGCTATGCCCAGCAAAGAAGCGATAGAAATGACAACTTGCCAGAAAAGCCACTAAGCGGCGCTTTAGCTTTGAATATCAGTGGTGTTCGCCGTCTTTCGATAGCATTGTTGTGATTGTGGCAGTGTTTCTACTTACCATACACCGCGAAGACGTTGAAAGCTCGGAACGTACTATAGTAAAGTTGTTGCTTTCACTTACTTACAAGTATGGAGCTTTGAGAATAACTGCCGTCAGAAGTATACACTATATAAATATATATAAATCGAAGTACCACAAGTTCTACATTTATGGCCATATCAGGCAAGTTGCATATTTCAATTTCTACATATTTGGATGTTATTCAAAGAATAAAGGTGGTCAGATAATAGGCCTATATCATATGCACGTAAGTGGTATTTTGGAGTTTTTTCTTCGCATACTGACATTGTCTGTTTATGAATATCGCATACTGTTCATTTCTGGATGACATATTTCAATACGACCGCTACCCAGGATTCCAGCCCCACGGACTAGCGTCCACAAAAGATAAACATTTATCGCGAAATGTAGGCTAACTTTTTTGGGAAAGTAATGCATGCTAATAGAATTGTGATATAAATCAACACCCCGTGAATTTCAAGGAAAGCAGTAGAAACTATATCACGGTTGCTTCCCATTTGCCCTAATCTGTCAGTCATTGACGTTCATTTGAAATTCATGTCTGTGTTTTTTTCAATCCCCTATGATGTCTTTTGGTTTGCTGCACCCTGGCTGCATTACAAAAGGTCCTTGCTGGGGAACATCCTATTAAGAAGTGACAGAGCATCTGTCATTGAGGTAATAAACCCAACAGCAGCTTGTGAATTATGCCAGAGAAACAGTTCATATACAATATTTCCCTAAATGAATAGCTGATCTTAATGTAAATGCTGCCTCATGATACCAAATTCAGGACAGATATTCTGGTTTAATTGTGTCTGTTTTAATTTTTCATGTTTTGCTGTGTTGTCTTGCTTGTATTGTTTGTTGCTATGTCTTATTTTGAGAACTGTTGGGCAAAGCACTGTACACCAAAGTGCTATTTGTGAATCTTGGAGGACAGCTTGGGTAATAACCTTCAAGGGAGAACTCTGCTTACAAATGACATCTTCCTGTTTTTAGACATGTTTCAAGTACTTACATGTACTAGAAACCATTCAGAACTGCGACCAGCGAGTCTATAACTTGACCTTCCTTGTCCAGTCAGTGATTCAAGCCTTCTTACCAGCCAGAGCTTTTCATTATAGTTAATGGAAAAATCCAGTTGAAAATCCCATTGGAAAAAAAAGGCTTTTAAAAATTCTTGGACTCCTTACACCCACTAACAATGTAGAAAAACTTTCTGTGAGTGTAGCAATGTGTAAATTTGCACTGTGACAGTTTGTTTGTTTCGAAATTGAGTGACAAGTAAGGCTAGGTGCATCCTCCATTGACACGATTCGTGGCCGAGATTTCTAGTTTCATTTTGATTCTTCCCAATGAAACCACATGAATAAATAACAGAACCATAACCAGATAATATTGTGGTTCTGTGTGGCTCAGTAGGTAGAGCATGGCGTTGGCAACGCTTAGGTCGTGGGTTCAATCCCCACTGGAACCACATATACTGAAAAATGTATGCATTCACTACTGTAAGTCGCTTTGGATAAAAGCGTCTGCTAAATGACATATATATTATTATTATTATTATATTATATAATATGCAAAAAGCTCGTAATTCTTCCAGCTGTCACTACAGCACCATGAAGAAAGGGTGTTTTATTTGTGACATAAATTATGTGGTTTATTTTTCTTAATTCTCTATGGTGAGAATTTTGAGAGCAGTGTGTTTTCACAATCTTAGAAATGTTTTCCAGCTATTGCAGATTAGAGAAGGCTGGCCATTTTAATATATTTTATTGTCTGAATTATTTTCACATGTGTACAGTTTCTGGGCAGGGGCAACACACAAGTACCATGCCTTTTTATACATGCAACACTGATAAAGTAATATTTAAAATGCAGTGTTAGAAATATAATAGATTTTTAAATTGTGACTTGCTTTGTCTTTAACTTTGACGGACATGTGCATCACATCGGAAAAGCAAGGAGGGCCTGAGAGTCGGATCGGAAGGCTCTGACTCAAAGTGAAGACTTTTATTATTATTATTTTTTAACTTCTTTTTTTTCGCAGAGCTCGCAGTTTAATAAATGCCTACTTCTTTCAGCCCCCCCCCCCCGCCCTCCGTTTCCTCCCCTGCCTCTCCCTTTCCTGCCGCTATCAATCAGAGCTCCTTATATCACATACCATGTCAGTGTTGTAGACCTGTAGGAGGTTCGAGCCGGCCATAAACTGCCCCTTTAATGTATCAAATGGAGTTTAATGGGCAGGAGCCCGAGCGCGGCCTTGAAATATGGCCCTGATACGGAGCCCGTAAACGACTCGCCACAGCCAAAGCCCCCCTCTGTATTTCATCCTGGGGAATTAGTACTATTTAGCAGCTGCTGTTATATAGTGCCTATCATCGTCAGGCTGGGAGGAAGATGGCTTCCCCATGAACACATTTTTTTGCCTGCCCATTTCTTTTATTTAAAAATAGAGTGAGGATTAAATCATACAGGAACATGGCCGAGTCGCCAGCCCAGAGGTTTCACCTGCCACTAAAGTCCAGCTGAACTAGCTGATAGGAGGCTTTAGTATCCATCCGTGGCTCTCAATATGCTTTAATCTGTCCTTTGCTGAACTCTAAGAAGCGACGTTAAGATAAGGGTTTTGGTCCAACTTGCCGGAACCAAAGTTTCCTGAGTCTGGGGAGTATAAGTTAATGACAAGTGGCTGCACAGTCTAGTTTGAATGACTGAAATGTCCTGACTACGCCAAGAATGACAGTGATATATTCAGTCAGCATGGCCCAGTATGTTTATTGTTTGTCACCTCTTATTTCATACTGTATCATGGTGTGGTTGGTGAGACCACGAGTGATTCTTACAATTAGGGACTGTTCTTCATCGATCTAAATCATTGGTTGGTGAATATTCTATCATTATAATATGATTTACACATAAAAGCTATTTTTCTGTTTCCAAAGTATGATATTTTTAGTTTGTCTTCAGTATACGTCATTCTCTCTGCAGGGAAAAAGTACTTTTTGGAGTTATTTTTCATGCTTCTGAAGAGTGAGTGATAAAGTGGTAGTGAAGTTAATTACTGTGGGCCACTAGGCAAAGTCTGTAGGCAAACCTGTATGAGCTCACTTAATTAAGACCTCTGTCAGATGTTCACTTTGTCAATACTGAGAGCTGAGGGCAATGTCCTCCTTAATTACCCCCAATAATGCTCATCTCAAAGCTGAGTAAAGCTGGGGTTCATGTTTTATTAAATATTTTACACAATTTAAACAGATGCCACCATGCCAGACTGTTATATTAAAAGCTGCATTCGTTCACCGCAAGATAAATTATTTAGCGATTTATTTTGATTTGGTAGAATGCATATTGTGGTCAGAAATGTATTCAGGACATTAAGACTGGTTTACTTGTGTTGCGGTTGGCCAAAATGTGACCCCTGAATGATTGTTAAACGGCAGGTGCTTGATTGCCAATTGACACCACCCTGGGAATGCATGATCAAGCCGTCTGGCCATAAAAGTGTTCTTCAGTTGCCTTCTCCCTGACCTCGTCTGGCCCCGTCCCCGTCTGGAGAATAAAAGGAGCAGAGCTGTGGTTCTTGTCTTGTCTTTTGCCTTTTAAAAACGTAATGCCAACCAGTCGAACTTCTGAAAACCTTTTTAGTAAATGCTTTTTGAACCTGCTCGTTCGTCCGTTTTCTGTAATCATCCTTTTGAGCACTTTTTGGATAGTTAGGAAAGCGTAGAGTAGGGAAGGCCAGTCTGTGGAAGAAACCCACATTTTGATTTGCACCAGGAGAGAGGTTAGATTTATTTTCTTTCTAGTGCTAGGGTTAGACAGACAGTTTTGTTTGGTTTCATTATTCCTTCGTCGTCTCTGTCTGTATGTCCACTGTGTTTTGTGTGTATGTGGTAAATAAAAATCCTGTATTTTTTTATTATTATTTATTTCAAATTTTTGCCCGTTTTTCTCCCAATTTGGTTGCCAATTATACCCTCTATTAATCTCAATTCCCCTCAATTTTCCCAAATGTTACGTCCTATTTGTCAGTCACCTGGCTATTGCAGCGTGGGTGGATTTGCGGGTTGTAACAACTCGGCACCATCTTCACAATTATAGAGAAAGCATGAAGTTTTATCAGAGGTGTCTTCGTGAGCGTTGGCCGGACACTTTTAATATGGTACAGATTGGTACTGATGACTGAGCTTGTACCAAGTGCATCTGTGTTTCTGCTTTAATTACATATTAAGATGTAACTGTATCCAAGACCATGCCAGGGTTCTGTACAATCACAGAGCCATAGAGACCCTTACTGGAGGGAACACAGTGCAATTATCCCCATTGACTGCAATGGAAGTATCCTGATGTTTAAAATGATGTTGTCAAAAAAAGGTCTGTAGTGGTATCTTTAGGCAAATACTTTCTTCAGTAAATGTATAAAGCTGTAAAGTAATTTTTCTGCCTTGTCAGCCATGGCTGAAACTTTCCTGGCAAACTGAGAAAAAGAAAACAGATACAGTAGCATACATTTTAGTATTAAAAAATATATATTGTCCTCTCTAGTCCCCTCTGTACAGTAGTTAGTCAAATTAGCTAACTACCTACCGTTAACTGCCAAAATAAGGGAAACACCAACATAAAGTGTCTTAGTAGGGCGTTGGGCTACCACAAGCTGCCAGAACAGCTTCAATGCACCTTGGCATGGATTCTACAGGTGTCTGAAACATTACCACATTAAATTCCATCATTTGGTGGTTGTTGATGGTGGTGGAAAATACTGTCTCAGGTGCTGCTCCAGAATCTCCCATAAGTGTCAATTGGGATCTGGTGACTGAGAGGGTCATGGCGTATGGTTTACAACATTTTCATGTCATCAAACCATTCACTGACCACTTGTGCCCTGTGGATGGGGCATTGTAAACTTGAAATAGACCACAGGATATAAATGCTCAGAATGGTTTTGTATTCATTGGCGTTACCCTTGCCCTCTAAGGCAAGGGTTGAATGGACCTAAACCATGCCAGGAAATGCACCCCACACCATAAAAGAGCCACCAGAGCCCTTAATTTACTCATGTTTCCTTTATTTTGGCAGTAGCTGTAGCATTTGTACCTTAACTTGCAATGGGTGTTAGTGTACCGTGTTGGTGAATAATAATAAAATTACTATACAACGATATAAATCGGAATATACTTCGTTTATTCAAGGGAATCAACACAAAAAGGGTAGGGGGAAAAGCCAGCAAGATAAGTCCGTAATCTGTAATCGTGGTCGTTGTCCGTTTCCAAAAGTCGTAAAGCCAGGTAATTCCTCAGTAAATCCAAAAAGTCGGTACACACAGGGGATTATCCAAAAACAGTCTAAAAATCAAGCCAGGTAGTCAATCAAAATAAATGCTTTCTCTAGTAATCCTCTACTCACCAAAGGCGTTTCCCTAATTCGGTACTTTGCGCCTGTTTGAGGTACAGGCACATCTTTTATCTCCTCTTTATTATTATTAAAGTTGGGACAGGTGTGCTCCGTCCACCCCAGACTTCCCATTAAGGTCCGGGGGTGGAGCCAGCGGGACACCACGTACCGCCCCTCAATCACCACCCCTCGGCGTGCCTCCGTACGGCTGCCACAAGTCATTTAACATATGCACCTGCTCAAGTAAATTAACTCTTTTACACATGGTCATCTACAGTACAGAGCTACTTTCTCTTTATAAAGGGAAGTGAAACACAAACAACAATGATTCGAACATGGTGGTTCTGTGTGGTTCAGTAGGTAGAGCATGGTGCTAATCATGCTTAGTAGGGTGTGGGTTTGATTCCCATTGGGGCCACATATACCGAAAAATGTATGCATTCACAGTTTACAGTAGAGAATGTATACATTTTCAGTATACGTGGTCCCAATGGGAATCAAAACCACAACCTAAGCATTGTCAGCATCATGATAACAGCTTCTGCTAAATGGCATATGATATTATTATATACACTACCGGTCAAAGGTTTTAGAACACCCCCATTTTCCAGTTTTTACTGAAATTTAAGCAGTTCAAGTCCAATGAATAACCTCAAATGGTACAAAGGTAAGCGGTAAACTGCCAGAGGTTAAAAAAAAAAGTTTTGATTACCAAAAACTGAAAAATAATGTGCATTTCAGAGTTATAAAAAAAGGCCCTTTTCAGGGAACAAGTATTGGGTTAATGTGGGTTAACACTCACTCTGTGCAAGTCGCTGACTCTGGATCCAGCAAAAAAGCCCCAAACCATCACGTTCCCCCCTCCATGTTTGACCATCCTTTCGCCTACTCAATGGCCTACAAAAACCTTTCAAAATGTCAAGATTTCAAATTTAGATTAATCGGTCCATAAGACCAGTCTTCAGTAGTCCACTGGCGGTGCTTCATGGCCCAGGCAAGCCTCTTTTTCTTATTTTGCCATCTTAGCGATAGTTTTCTTACTGCCACTCGACCTGTCAAACTTGCAGCTCGAAGTCTTCTCTTCACAGTTGAAACTGAGACTTCCTTACTTCGACCAGTGTTAAACTGTGCAAGGCACCGCCTATCATGCAAGCTGTTGACTCTCAGAAACTTGTCTTCTGATTTTGTTGTGGCTTTGGTTCTGCCAGAGTCAGAGTTTCCTCCAGTTTCCAAGTGCCTTTTGATGCTGTAGGAAACTACTCAGTGCCAAAGAATTTACATTATTTTTTTGTTTTTGGTAACCTAAACTTTTTTTTTAACCTCTGGCAGTTTACCGCTTACCTTTTTGATTAAAATTTCTGCTTATTATCCATGGCTACAGCTGGCTTTCCTGTTGGAAAGAAACCCATCAAAAGATATGATAGAAGTCATTTCCCCCAGTTTATATAGCAAAGTTAATCCCTGGAACAGTATTGCAGAATAAATTATTTAATGATTGAGTTTCACAAACCGTTTGGGACATCCGGTAAGGCATTGGCTACCCTAACAGGTGATTGACAGTCAGAAATATCCACCAGGAACCTCTTTCCTTGTTCACGGAAAGAGGCCATCAAATCTACATTTTCCTGAACCCAGAATGCATTCCTGACCAATAATCTTCTTATGTGTATCGTAGTGCCACTTGGGGTGGGGTGACACTCAAGGACCTTTTCAAAGGGCGTAGGCAATGAAAGAATCCGGAGGAGCGAGTATTCAAAACAAAATGAGAATTTTATTACACTGATTTCTCACAAAACACAAAAAAGGATGGGTAATCGGGGAATTCAAACACATACAGTCCATAATCCTTCTCTCATTGTCTTTGTCCATAATCCAATGTTATCAATCCAAGACAGGTCCTCAAACAAGCAATAGTCGTTACACACACAAGGGCTCTCAAACAATCCAACTCAAATTCCAAAAAGTAATCCAAAACAATCCTTTAACTCTCTCAATCACCATGCGTTTTCCTGCCGGTACTTTCCAAATTGCTTGGGGAAAAGGTGCATCTTTTATTTCCTCCCCTAATCACATTCAGCTGCCAGCGCTAAAAACAAACAGATCCAATTACCAGTACTTTATAAGACTTAATACCAGTTGTTTATATAACACTATATAACAGAGGTACCATGTTGTACCTATTAAGGTACAAATGCTTGTCACTTTAGGGTACTGAGTTGTACTTTTAGTCAGAAGAACACAATTGCTTCCTTGCGAGAAAAAGAATGTGGCTTGCAGCACAAAGCTCATTTTCATCCCAAGGTGGCTGTCAGTGTGAATAAGGATCCATTACCCTCCCTGGGAACATACAGTCAGGTCCATAAGTATTTGGACATTGACAAAGTTATTGTCATTATGCTGTCATTATGCTACCACAGAGTTTACCATTAGAGTTTAAATTAGTGCAGACTTTCAGCTTTAATTTGAGGGTATTTACATCCAAATCGGGTGAACGATGTAGGAATTACAGCACTTTTTATATGTGGTCCCCCCTATTTAAGGGACAATTGGCTGCTCAGCTGCTCCATGGTCAGGTGTGTGTTATTCCTCATTAT